>JAVIWB010000284.1:0-14407 GCA_031893035.1 Dermolepida albohirtum | reverse complement strand
AAATATGGCCCATGACGCCGCCGGCATGCAAACCGCACCAAACAGTTATTTTTTGTAGATGAAGTGGTGTTTCATGAAGCACATGTGTATTTTCACCCGACCAATAACGCATATTTTGCTTATTGACGAACCCATTGAGCCAAAAATGAGCTTCATCACTGAAAATGATTTTGCGATGAAATTGATCATCTTGGCGCATCTTTTCCAGAGCCCAATCGGAGAACGTACGTCGCTTCAAATGGTCCATCGGCTTCAATTCTTGAGTCAGTTTGATCTTGTATGGGTGTAAACCAAGATCCTTACGCAAAATTCGCCATAAAGTGGTATGGGCGATGCCCAACTCTTGAGAACGCCGTGGAATTGACTGATTTGGATCATTTGCTGCGGACGTTTCAACGGCAGTGATATTTTCGACACTTCGACCAACCCGTTGTCTCACTGGCACGGCAACATCACACAACGAATATGTAGACTCAAATTTTTGCACTAAACTTGTTACTGCCTGTCTACTAGGGCGAGAATTACGACCGAAAATCGGAGTTAATGTTCTTAAAGTAGCGGTCACCGACTCCGAATTTCTGTAGTAAATTTTTATAATTTGCAGACGTCGTTCGTTCGTGTACTTTACCATGATGAAAATGTTAAGTTTACTGAATAAATTGACAGTGACAGTTCGATAATTAGTGAAAGGGTGCGTTCACAAATTGAATTGAAAGTTGTCAAGTCCCTATTGGCAAACCCTTTATAACAAAAACAAGGAAGGTTTTGTTGAATATATGGGAAAAGAAAAGAATGAGAATAATTCCCAAACCAGAAATAACGGAATTAAATGAGGGAAGGGAATAATCAGTAAAATAAAAGAAGAATTGGAAAGAGATACTAAACAGTGGAACACAAGAAGGAATATTAATACGAGGGTAGTCGTTTATATTTCGGGAATAGTAAACAAAAAAAAATTTTATTATCGAAAATATTTTTATTGCTTTTCAAAATATTTCCCTTGAAAATCTCACTTTTGCATTTGTTTAAATCAATCCGAGAAGCATTGCTGCCACTGTGAAGGCGGTATTTCCAAAATATGAGTTTTGAATGCCTCAACTACCTCTTCCGGCGTAGAAAACCGTTGACCACGAAGTTTATTCTTCACGTGTGGGAACAAAACGAAATCATAGGGTGCAAAAACTTTTGGCGAACAAATAGTTGTGTACTATTCGGAATTGACCGTTCTATAACTCTCTAAAGGCACGGTTGCAACGTGACCGGTTTTTTCGAAAAAACAGGCGACCATTTGTATTGATGTGCTTCGAGCGCGAACAACTTTTGGTGGGTTTGACTCATCTTGAAATATCCACACAGTCGACTGCTGTTTACTATCAGGCTCATACGTATGGATCCAAGATTCATCACCTGCGACGACTTTATAAATGTTCTTTGAAGCACCGCCATTGTATTTTTTGTGCATTTCTTGGCACCAATGGACGCGAGTCCTTTTTTGAGTGGTCGTCAAATTATGTGGTACCCAACGTGAACATACCTTCTTAACGGCTAAATATTCATTCAGGATCTTATGCACGCTGGTGTTACTAATACCTAGAGATGCCTCGATTTCACGGTATGTTACATGACGGTCTTGCATTATCAATTCAGACACTGCATTAATGTTTTCCGACACGACAACATTTGTGGGACAACCTTCACGAAATTCATCGTCAAAAGAACGCCGTCCAAGTTTGAATTCACTATACCAACGATATACCGTAGTTTTCGATGGTGCTTCATCACCATGTAAAGAATTCAGCTCATCGATGTATTCTTGTTGAGATAATTCATGCCGAAAGTCATGAAAAGTAATTTCACGAAAATGTTCGCGAGTTAATTCCATTTTTTCGTTGACATAGAATTTTCAAGTTACTGTCAACAATAGAAATAGCGACCGGATAATAAAACTGTCAAGGTAAATATATTGTCAAAAATGACAAATTTCACGATGCAATCAAATCGGAGGCTGCACTAACACTGTTGCCAGTTCCCGAAATATAAACGGCTACCCTCGTATTATACCACCATAAATGTTAATGCAAATGAAAAAATATTTAAAAAAATCATTTTTTGCACAATTACTAAAAGAAGAAAATAAAATATTAATAACAATTAAAAAAAATATTTTAATATGGTAATAAAGGAAATGTGACGCGATTCAAATCACATTAAAATATTAAAAGAAGGGGAAATTTCCAATTAAAGAGTACGGGTTCATTTGAATTTATTAAACGTTTGCAAGCAAGTACACACACTGTCTATTTTTGAGGTGACACTTAACCTGTGATACTCTACGAAGATGTTAGAAAATCCTAGTGAAGATATACGTAACAGTGATCCAGATTTTTATCATCCAAAATTGAAGATTGCAGATGGTGATAAATGTTTCAAAGGTATTAATAAAATAAATTTAGAAATTTTTTTTTCTCACATTAATTTATTATAAATATTCAATTAATTAAAGCATACAATACTGGAGATAGACATAGGGTTCAGTATTGATTATTTAATTGGTATAGTAATTAAACGCTTATTTATTTTATATTAAAATACATAATTACACCGAATATTACTGAAGAGTGGAGAAACAGTGATACGAATTGTTTTAACATACGATATATACTGGAACCTTTTTTTTAGTAAACTGAATAACATATAAATATTATTTTCAAAGTAATATAATATAGATATTGTGTTTGTAATTCATCGACTTGTCAATTTATTAAATGCGAATGCAAATTTGGAAATCCTATAATCTATTTTTTGTCGATGCTGTTTGATTGTTCTATTCGTTTACATTTTAATAATATTATCTCCTAGAGAGATATGCTACTGTGGGCAAAAAATAGTAAGATTTTGTTCATAATTTTGAAATTCTTAATTTATTCTTCCAAATCTATTTCGTCCCCCTCGAAGTAATCCCCCCTGGCCAGAATACACTTGTGCCAACGTTTCTTCCAATTCTCGAAACAGTTGTTAAAGTCAATTTCAGGAATAGCCTTCAATGCGCGTAGCGATTCACGTTTAATGTCTTCAATTGACTCAAAACGGTTTCCTCAGAGCGGTCGTTTGAGTTTGCTGAATAGCCAGAAGTCACATGGAGCTAAATCAGGCAAATACGGTAGTTGCGGCACGATATTGGTTGAAAATTTGGCGAAAAACTCACGAAGAATTAATGCAGTATGCGACGGTGCATTTTCGTGGTGCAAAAACCAAGAGTTGTCGGCCATAGTTCTGGCCTCTTTTTACGAATAGCGTTGCGCAAACGACGCATAACACTCAAATAGTATTCTTTGTTGACAGTTTGGCCGGTCGGAAGGAATTCGGAGTGCACCACACCTCGATAATCGAAGAAAACTGTCAACATAACCTTGATTTTTGACTTGCTTTGACGTGCTTTTTTGGGTTTCGGCTCACCTTTGATACAATATTCGGTCGATTGATCGTCTGTTTCCGGGTCATAAGCGTAGATCCAAGTCTCATTTCCATTTATGATGCCTTTCATTTTGTCTTGATAGTCGGAAAGCATTGTTTCACAGACGTCAACGCGACGCTGTTTTTCTAAAAAATTGAGTGATTTTGGAACAAATCGTGCTTTCACTTTCCTTAGACCCAAATATTCTTTCAAAATGGTTTTCACTGATCCTTCCGATATTCTAACGATGCCAGTAAGGTCTCTGACTGTTAATCGTCGATTCTCAAGCACCAATTCCTTGATTCTATTGACGTGTTGATCATCAGTTGATGTTGATGGCCGTCCTGGACATGGTTCGTTATCAACGCGTTCTCGACCCTCTTTGAATAATTTGTGCCAATCAAAAACACTTGCTCGCGACAAACAATTACCACCGAAGGCCTTTTGCAACATTCTGAACGTTTCGGCACCAAAAATTTGATTCCGTACACAAAATTTAATGGAACTTCTTTGTTGAATAATTTCACTCATTGTAAAAATCGCCGAATGCACTTTTTGTACTTCAGAAAGACAAGCGTATACTAAACACTAATGATTATTTTGATGTGACATTTGGCACAGGTGTCACTGACAGTCATACCAACCTAGAAAAAGAATATTTCGACAAATGGGTTTTCGGGCGAAATTTAAATTAAAAAGTCTTATTATTTTTTGCCCACAGTAGTATGTATACTAGCGCTCACGAAAATTTGGCAGACCAGAGATACATAGAAAAACAAAGAAAATATAATGGAAACTAAACTGTATTCGAATAATACTGTAGATCAAGGAATAAATAAATCATTTTGTCTAAATTTCGCACTATATTACACACTTACTGCAACTAGTTTCGCAATGTAAAAGGTTTTCCAATAAGGACGTAACAATTTTGTCTTTTAACACGAACACACCCTTGAACGTCTGGCAAGGTTACTGTTTTGCTATAGCAAAGTTCACAAAACAGCAACGTTTGAAAATTATTAAAAATTACTATCGTAATGCTGAGTCGGTGGTCGAAACTTTAAGAGCACTTACTCCAATTTTTGGTCTTAATAATCGCTCTACCAGACAAGCTGTGCGTGCTATAGTGGACAAATTCAAGTCCAAATATTTATTCTTGAATGTTACTGTGCCAGTAAGAAAGTCGAAGTTCAAAATGAGTCAAATTAGTCGATTCCACGTCGTTCACAGGAATTGGGAATCTCTCAAAACACATTGTGGCGAATTTTGCGTAAAGATCTTGACTTACTTAAAAGATCAAATTAACTCAAGAACTGAAGCGCAGAAATTTCTCCGATTAGGCTCTGCTAAAGTTTATAGAAAATCCTGAATTTCATCGAAAAATTATCTTCAACGATTAAGCTCATCTTTGGCTTAATGGCCTTGTCAATAAGCAAAATATGCGTTATTGGACAGCAACGAACCCCCATGTGCTTAAGAGACTCCATTACAACCACGAAAAGTGACCGGGTGGTGTGGATTTTATGCCGAAGGTGTGATTGGGCCATATTTTTTCGTCGATGAATATGATCGCCATCTTACGGTCAATGAAGTCCGCTATCGTGCCATGTTGGAAGACTATTTTTGGCCAGAATTGGATGGAATCGACATCAACGATGTGTGGTTCCATCAAGATGGTGCCACATGCCGCACAGCTGGTCAAACAATTGATCTAAGTTCGGAAGTTCGATAACTGTATAATCTCGAGAAATGGTCCGGTCAAGTGGCCTCCTCCCTGATGCGATTTAACGCCGTTGGATTTCTTATTATGGGGTTACGTTAAGTCGTTGGTTTATGCTAAGAAGTCGACGATGTTAGAAGAGCTCAGTTCAAGCCAATATGTGTGAAAGACTGGTGGAAAATTGGCTCCAAAGAATCGATCGCTGCAAACGTGCTCGCGGTGGTCATATGAACGAGATTAAATTCCATGGTTATATACCGTGCATTCATTTTACCTCGCTACGAAAACTGTATCACATTATATTCTGGTCTAGCTGCCAAATATTGATGAGAATGTAAAGTGCTGGGGCGCGAGTCATTTGAATCACGACTATAACTGACTACTGATCGTACTAGCTGCAGCCCCACAACTAATTTGACTGTAGACGTATCGATATCGTATTAACGGTCATTCGTGGTTTGCATTTGGGAGAGTGTGGTGATAACATGGGCTTTGAAAGGTAATTCTTTACGGCGCATCCAACGCCTTTTCTCTGGAAAGTATGTAGATCGTCCATTTCCTGCATTAACAACAATATCATTAGTAGTTAAAAAGTCAGTCATCAGAAGGTTGCATTTTGGGATGTAAATGTCATAAAATACGGAGAATAAATAACGATAAAGAAATGCAGGAAGTCATGGTGTGCGCAATGGTCGAAGAAAATTCCAATATTACTATATCTAAAATAACAGAAGAGATTGGTATTAGCGTGGGTAAAGTTCATAAGATATTAAAGAAAAATAAATACACATCCTATAAATACCAAACTCATCAGGAAATTTTTCATGCTGGTCAACACCGCAGAATGAAATTTTGTGAAACTGTAATAGAACATGTAAATGCGAATGAACACTTCATTGAGACTATCGTGTTTACCGATGAATCCACGTTTCCGTTGCACGGTAAACACAAACCGTCGAATCTTCGATATTGGTCTATTGGAAACGAGTATCGACAATTGAATACGGGGACACAGTATCCTGAAAAATTGAATGTTTGGACTGGTATTTATGGGAATAACATTATTGGTCCATTCTTTATCGAAGGAAATTTAAATGGGGAAATATATATTTGAATCTTCTTCGAAACGACATTGTCTCTGCTTTGAGAACTATTAATCCCAATTTAGAGAACGTATGGTTCCAGCATGAAGGTTGTCCGGCCCATGGAACTAGAATTGTGAATGAATATTTAAATAATATATTCCCCGAAAGAGTTATATCTAATAGTGGTACAATTCGCTGGCCACCAAGGTTACCAGACGTAGCCCCTAATGACTTTTTTTATGGGGTTACATAAAATCAAAGTTATATGGGCATCAAGACGAAAGGGCTAATAATTTGGAAGAATTACGGGTTAATATCGAACACCAATTCCAAATTATTAATCCTCTTGTACTGGCCAATGTTCGAAATGAATTTTATAATAGATTGGGGTACTGTTTAGCGCAAGCAGGAGGGACATTTGAGAATTTAATTAATTGAATTTATTTTCTGTATTTAAAAAGTATTTTATAAGTTTTGGCAAGTTATATTTATTTTCTGTTTAAAGAGTATTTTTTAAGTTCCGAGAAGTTATTTTATTTTTTAGCTTCTTTAAGAGTTTTTTTATTTTTAAACGTTTTATTAGAAAACGTCTTTTAGTTCAATGCGAAACTTATTGTAAAAATACCTAATTGTACAGTTAAAAGTAATTATAATTTATTAATTTTTGGACGTAAACAATTTGGACAGTCAGTGATAGACCTTCCGCCAAGTACCACGAACAACTACTTAATCTGTAATCTGTAGTCAGTCGTTGTTGTGATTCGACTGACTCGCGCCCCACCACTTTACATTAGGATCGGCATTCGGTATCTAGACCCGAATATAATACGAGACGGTGTTCGTAGCATTTTAATATGAAAGCAGGGTATATGTAACATGTGTACTGCACCTGGAATTAATTCCAGCCCAATTCACTTCACAATTATTCTGTTTTATTTAAATTCAGAATTGTTATGTCCTTATTGAAACACCCGATAGAAAAGAAATCGATATATTTTGAAGATGCAATATTAAAATACGCGTCTATGTTTTGTATGCAGATGAAAATTGTTACTTTAGTAAGTTATATGAAGACACCTACAAAAGGTCAGTAGAAAACCCAGAGGAATTTTGGGAGGAAATCGGAAAATATGTGGACTGGCATAAGAAATGGAAGAAAGTATTAGATAATAGTCATCCACCATTTACGAAATGGTATATTTTGTATTAATTAATAAATAACGAAATTTTAATACGCAAGATTTAAGGTTCGTAGGAGGTGAAGTAAATGCGTGTTATAATGCGGTAGATCGCCATGTTCTAGCGGGAAAAGGGTCCAAAATCGCTCTCATACACGACAGTCCACTAACAGAAACAATTCGAAAAGTTTCCTATGCTGAACTTCTAGACAAGGTACAAGGCACGATCAATTTGTGTTACATAAAACGTTACTTAACATTTAGGTATCACATTTGGCTGGTGGATTAGCTGCCTTGGGAGTTAGAAAAGGTGACGTAGTTCTAATATACATGCCACTTATTCCCGAAGTTATTATGGCTATATTGGCAACTGCTAGGCTAGGTGCTATTCATTCCGTAGTATTTGGAGGTAGAAAATATTGTTTATGAAACGTACGAAATACATTTAATACTTACAGGTTTCGCTTCGAGGGAATTGTGCAGTAGAATAATACATGCAGAGCCCAAAGTTATCATTGCAGCTAGCTGTGGAGTCGAGCCGAACAAAATAATCAAGTAGGAATATTTCAATGAAAATTGGTTTTTTTAAAGGCGTATACTGCCGTTGTCAGATAGGTGGCACTGCAACTTTCTAGCGTTCTTTAATAAAGTACAGTGTGCAAAATAAACCGCCATTTATGTATTTTTAAAATTATTTTATGTACTCGCTTTTTATAAATTTTCTATTGCAATTAAAAAATATTTCTACTAAAACAATATAAATAATCACATCTTTCACTCTAGAAAAGATAACCAGTTTAATATCGCCCAAACGATCCCCAAGAAGTAACAGTTATTTGGAAAATAAACAGAACTTTTATTGTGCATAGCAAAATATTAAATCGTACGTACACTACCTGTCATATTTATTTGCCCACCCTTAGTTTTAGACAAAATTATTAAACTATCAAATGTGTACTGAAAATTTATTTATTCTACCAATACAATAGTGTAAAATAAACATAAAATAGTTACATTTTTCTTATATAAAAACTTTGTCATTAATTATTATTGAATTTTGCTCTCATCAATGTGCCCACCTTTATTTTTGATAATTGTGGCACATAACCGCGGCATCCTTTCAATTACTTTTTGCAGTGTATCTTCTGTCATTTGTGTCCAGGCTTCTTGAAGTTGTTCCCACAGTACAGTGGTGGATGATAGAGCACGTTCTCGAACCTTCCGGTCCAATTCTTCCCAAAGAAGCTCTATTGTGTTCAGATCTTTGAGCTGGCCATACCATTATAGAGATTTGCCCTTGCTCTTCTAGTTGACGCAAGTAATCGCCACACAATCTAGAAGGGTGTTTCGGATCGTTGTCCTGTTGAAATACAAAGTTTTCGCCAAGAATCCTTAGTCCTGAAGGAACAGCGTTATTTTCTAAAATTTCCTTGTAGCCTTCTTTTCTTAGGATTCCCTCAATTTTGACGACATCGCCTAGAGATCTTCCACCAAAACACCCCCAAATCATTACTGAACCTCCTCCATGTTTTACGGTAGGCGCAATACATTCTGGCAGTACTCTTTCTCCTGCGGATCTTCTTACGAATATTCGCCTTTTACTACCGAAAAGTTCAAACTTCGATTCGTCTGTCCACAACACATTATTCCATTGATCAAACGTCCAATTCTTATGTTCTTTAGCCCAATTGAGTCGTTTTATCTTCTTTTGCTTTCGTAGTAGTGGTTTTCGCAGAGCAATTCTTTCGTATAAACCCGCTTGCCTTAACCTTCTCTGTACCGTGGACACACTAATTGGTTTAGCACGCCCTCTATTTATTTCAGCAGTAATTTCTGGTGATGTTTTTCGTCTATCGCATCTACTTATCCGTATTAGATGCCGGTCATCTGCGGATGTTGTCGCTTTGCGTCGTCCAGATCTTCTTTTGTTGGAAAACGTACCACTTTCTTCAAATTTTTTAACGTTATAATCAACGGTTCTGCGATTTAATCGTAATTCTTTTGCAATTTCGCGATTACTTTTACCCATACGATGATAAGCAATTATCATAGCACACACTTCAACAGATAATTCCTTCGTCTTCGGCATTGCATTAAAATATTCACAATAACTCTCTATTTCACTGTTTTCGCAACAAAAGAACGATGACACATAAAATTTATTTTCCTTTTTGAGTCACAAATCCTAATATTGTAATTAGTTAGTACAATAACACAATATTGGTAATACCTTTCGGAAATGCAGGTAAAACTGTTAATACTGTAGGGATTAGCTTATATAATATTTATGGTATTTTTCCAATTTATGACACCTTTACGATATATCAATTTAAGATTTTCGTAGAAATTCATATGGAATTACTTCCACTAATAATATTGTTGAATAATTATAATACAGATTTTTCGAAAGATAATCCGTATTTCAGGAAACACATAAAATTGGGGTGGACAAATAAAAATGAACGGTAGTGTATTTCAAACACTACAAAGCGTGGGTCTTTTATTTGTTAAAGTCTGACAGTTGTATATTATCGTAGACAAAACTTGTATTGATTTTATTAGAACTGTTACTCAGTTGCTTGTTGTGATTAGGACGATTTTTAAATTTTTAAAACCAGTGGTTCCCAAACTTTTTTGAATTCCGTCATTCCTGTTGAATCTTTCTAAAAAAGTACGGTTTTAGAATCAAGATAGTGTTCAGAGATTAAAATTAATCGTTGTCGATAATTTTATTTAATTACACCACGAGTTTTATTATTAATAACTAAGTAAGAAAATGGTGCCCCCATTTATAGAAATTTTTCTATATGTTTTAGTGTCATTTCATAAGTTAACTTTATTTTAAAATAAAACGAATTTCTTAATCAATTCCAGTAGTCATTTATTTATTCTTACTACCAGATGTACATAATATAATTATTCAAACCTTATTATCGTAGGTACAAAGATATATTAAATGAAGCAATTGAATGGTCCCCGCACAAACCTGAAAAATGCATAATTTTTCAAAGGAAAAATTTGGATATCGCTCGTTTGGATTTGGATATGGACATATTATGGGAGGATGTATTATCACTAGCCAGACCCCATGAATGCGTTCCAGTTGAAGCTAATGAGCCTCTTTACATATTATATACATCTGGAACCACAGGTATTTATTTTAAAAATTCACCAGTCGTATATAATCGAGATTTCTAGATGATCCAAAAGGTGTACAAAGGCCAATTGGAGGGCATATTGCTACTTTAACGTGGACCATGAATGCTATATATGGTATGGGTAAAGATGATGTCTGGTGGACTGCTAGTGATTTAGGTTGGGTAGTGGGACACTCTTATATATGCTATGGTCCCCTACTATATGGAATAACAAGCGTTATGTATGAAGGAAAACCTGATAGGACTCCGAATCCAGGACAGTATTTTAGGTAACTGCATTTTAAAAGAAAAAGTCGTTTACAAATAGAAGATTTAATTTTAATAGTTCGAGCTTATATTTAAACTCTTCATTTTGAAGGTTTCATAAGTTTCTATACAAAGATGGCAAATTGTCACCCGCTATACTCAACATATTTGAATTATTTTCTTAAATTTGGAAGCGTAATCTAAATGAAATAACAAAAAAATGTTTACTTTAGGATAATCGACGAGCATAAAGTCAATGCCATATTTACTGTACCCACCTCATTCCGTGTAATAAAAAGGGAAGACCCTAATATAACTTACGGTAAGTCACATTCTATAAAGTCGCTGAAGAGGATTTTTGTTGCCGGAGAACATTGCGATTACGAAACTAAAACGTGGACTGAAAACATATTTAAAGTACCTGTTTTAAACCATTGGTGGCAAACGGAAACTGGCCATGCCATAACGGCAACTTGTATTGGATTAGGGTCTAGCTTACATCCGCCAAAATATAGTGCTGGGATGCCTGTACCAGGCTATAAAGGTATTTTACAAATAGCTTCAGATGATAATTAAATTTTTTATTTTCGTCCACTAGTTTTGGTGTTAAAAGAAGACGGTACAGAAGCCCAGTGTAATGACTTAGGTAGGATTGTTGTAAAGCTACCTTTACCTCCAGGGACGATGAGCACTTTATACCAGGCACCTGAAAGATTCTGCGATATTTATTTCACCAAATATCCCGTATGTACAGCTCTTTATATACCATTTTCAAACATTTCAAAATAGGATTATTAGGGTTATTACGATACCATGGATGCTGGCTACAAAGATGCATTTGGTTATGTTTACGTGGCAGCCCGTGATGATGATATTATAAACGTAGCTGGTCATAGATTATCGACATTCGCTTTAGAAGATGTAGTTGCTGGTCATCCTGATGTGACCGAAGCAACAGTTGTTGGAGTACCGGAACCGACCAAAGGGCAAATTCCATTATGTCTGTTCGTTATGCAAAGAAGTAAGTTTAATAAGGAAATCAGTAGCAATATTTCTTTGGATGCTTTGCTATTTTACAAAATGCAATACCCGTTGGCGATAAATTGGTCGTCTTCGAAAGAAAACAAAAACGAATTTTTTCGAGTTCTTTAAAAAATGATTTACTGCGTTCTCCCTATTTTTCTTACCATTCATTATCAACGCAATAAAAATTTATACAAAATTTCGTTTACAAATGTCCACGTTTAATGGGTAATTCTGTTTTTGTTATAGGATGTATCCCTTAATCTTCGACGCACATAAAACAATGATGCTGCCATTGAAAATGTCTACCCCAAGATTCACAAAATATTGTTGCACTGTTGTAATAAGTTTTTCATCCAATTAGTACTTTTTCTCAGCAAGGAAAAGAATTTTTCTCGAATGACTTATCATTATCAAAAAGAACTTTTTTATGAGACAATCCAGAACGTTTTCAAAAAAATTCTTCAAATTATTTAGTACAGCGGTTTGGATTGATTTCAATTTACAAATCATATTCGAATACTGCTAATCATAATTTGGTAATAAATTCATACAATTGCTTTTTATACAATCATTGGTTGCCATTAACAAAGATTATAAGTTAATCGAGAATGTCCAAAGTAAATTCTTAAAATTCCTTTATTTACGAATGCTTTTTACCCCTGCTACAAGACACCGTGAAGCGATGGCAATGTTGTGTGTTTTATATAAAGTTTTTACAGCGTAGTCTTTGGCATTTATTGTTTATTATCTATTTTCATTTGAAATTTTAATAGTCTACGTAATAGACGAGGGAGCGTTTTTATATTCGCGGAATGAGCGGGTTGTAGAGGGGTGAGTAGGCGCATTGGGGGCGTGACCTGTGCAGCGACTCATGATTAGTATAAATACGAAGTTTCATTGTTATTAGACAGTTAGCCTTTGAGCTATCGTCAACCAAGTAACATAATCAGGAGTGAAAAGTGAAATATGGAAAAAATCGAATATCGTGCCGTTATAAAGTTCCTTACCAGGCAAGGAAAATCAGTCGCGACCATAATGAATGAGATGTCATTGGTTTACGGCAACTCTTGTCCAGGAAAAACCATGGTGTACAAGTGGCATAGTTTATTTAAACAAGGAAGGGAATCCCTTGAAGACGACCCGAGACCGGGCAGGAGCATTGAGGTGACCACGCCAGCACTTATCCAAAAAGTTGAACAAATTGTACTCGAAGATGCTCGACTAAAGAAGAAATAACTCGCAGAAATGGTTGGAGTATCCGATACAACAATTTTTAAAATCCTACACGATCATCTCGGCATGTCTAAGGTCAGCGCAAGATGGGTGCCGAGAATGCTCACGCCGCCGCAAAAACAACAGCGCGTAGAGTGTTCGCGTGCATTTTTGGACCTCTGTAATGAAGACAAGGATGGTGTATTGAGTGGAATTGTTACTGGAGACGAAACTTGGGTTCATCATTATGAACCTGAGTCCAAACAAGACTCCATGCAGTGGCATAAAAAGGGCACAGCACCTCCCAAGAAATTTAAAGTGTCACAATCAGCTGGGAAACTCATGGCAACGGTATTTTGGGACTCGGAAGGAATATTGTTGATTGATTATAAAGATAAAGGTGTTTCTATAACCGGAGAATATTACGCTTCAATATTAGAGCGACTAAAAGAAGCCATTAAAGAGAAAAGACGGGGAAAATTGACAAAAGGTGTTCTGATTTTTCACGACAACGCGCCCGTCCACAAGAGCCGCGTTGCGTTAGCTGCGCTGCATAAGGTGGGCTTCGAAATTGTGAATCACCCACCCTACAGCCCAGACCTGGCCCCGAGTGATTATTACCTGTTTCCGAAACTGAAAAAAGAGCTGCGGGGTAAAAAATTTACTGCCGATGATGAAGTCAAGGAGGCAGTTTCGGCGTATTTTGCAGATAAAGAGAAATCATTTTTTTATGAGGGTATAAATAAATTAATTGAAAGATGTGAAAAATGTATCCGTCTTGCAGGTGAATATATTGAAAAAGAAAAATAATTTGTTTTTTTTATTTCCACCCCTTGTCCCCCATTCCGCGAATTTAAAACGCTCCCTTGTATGTCTAGTACAACGTGGGTAATCACTGCTGTGAGTTTGGTATGTTCTAAATTCAGTCTAATGTGTTCCATTTAAGTTATTGTAAAATGAATATTTGGAGGTATTCTAGGATGATAATAGGATAGTTATAAAGGACCTGTTTTGTTACAAACCTGCATGTCTCTAATTGGTCATGGTCTTCTATTGCTTTCTACATTTTGATAAATACCCAATCAGTTTCCTCGGAAAATATACAGTACTGTGCAACAGACAGAAGCACCTAACAATATTTTCCAAAATTTAATAAAACGTTTTTACTAATAATTAGCTTATTTCCAAGAACAGTTCACTTATTGGTAGTAATATAATTACTGGAAATTTCTGAGTTTATAACATCATATTTGCGCGTAGGGGCGAGATCGACCGCCTGATAAGAGGATTAAAGTAATAAATTTTATTGCACCACAATGCTCTGCCCG
>JAVIWB010000283.1:0-14521 GCA_031893035.1 Dermolepida albohirtum | reverse complement strand
AGACGAATCGAAATTTGAACTTTTCGGTAGTAAAAGGCGAATATTCCTAAGAAGATCCGCAGGAGAAAGAGTACTGCCAGAATCTATTGCGCCTACCATAAAACATGGAGGAGGTTCAGTAATGATTTGGGGGTGTTTTGTTGGAAGATCTGTAGGCGATCTCGTCAAAATTGAGGGAATCCTAAGAAAAGGAGGCTACAAGGAAATTTTAGAAAATAACGCTGTTCCTTCAGGACTAAGGAATCTTGGCGAAAACTTTGTATTTCAACAGGACAGCGATCCGAAACACACTTCTAGATTGTGTGGCGATTACTTGCGTCAACTAGAAGAGCAAGGGCAAATCTCTATAATAGTATGGCCAGCTCAAAATCCTGATCTGAACCCAATAGAGCTTCTTTGGGAAGAATTGGACCGGAAGGTTCGAGAACGTGCTCTATCATCCACCACTGTACTGTGGGAACAACTTCAAGAAGCCTGGGCACAAATTACAGAAGATACACTGCAAAAATTAATTGAAAGGATGCCTCGGTTATGTGCCGCAATTATCAAAAGTAAAGGTGGGCACATTGATGAGAGCAAAATTTAATAATAATTAATGATAAAGTTTTTATATAAGAAAAATGTAACTATTTTATGTTTATTTTACACTATTGTATTGGTACAATAAATAAATTTTCAGTACACATTTGATAGTTTAATAATTGTGACTAAAACTAAGGGTGGGTAAATAAATATGACCGGTAGTGTATATATAATATCTAATATTCAGTAGTTTCACAGCTAGAGAATGAGAAAGATTTTAAATTAATTAAGCAAATATTCTACTAGTGTAAAGAAATACTTGCAAACAAAATATTGAATTAGATACAATACAATTTAAATGTTAACAGTAATACATTTTTGTTTTATTGTTTCTATCCCTTAATACTTGGGAAACTCCCTATTATTAAACCAGTAGGATTCCATTCAAAACGCTCCATTTGTAATGTTAGAGTGGGGCTGAGGCATAAGCAGTTGACTAATAGTAAACAGTTGTATCTTCGCGCATGAGTCGTACGGCGACCAATGGTAGGTCTGTCGCCATTAATACGACCACAGTCGTTCATACAAATGGAGTTTCGTTTTCATGAATCATGCGGACACACCTGAATTGTCATATATAGACAAAAGGGATTACTTTTTTACATTTTTTATATAGATTCTTTTTGCTAATGTTGTATATTAACAGTACATAATTTAGAGGAGACCGGCGCTTGTATGGTATTATCATTGTCTATTTTTTCTAAGGGCGGGAGTTGATATTTTAAAAATGAAATTTATTTTTCAAAACTATAGTATAGTAATTTTTCAAAAAAATTAATTTGTGTAGTTTGTATTTGACTTAAATGTTTTAAATAATTGCGTTAGGTGCGACAACTGGGATAAAGTATAATAAATAAATTAACACGTTGACTTCTTTAAAAAAAGTTCTGAACTTGTCCAATGTTACTTAGGGGAGAGTAAGTCAAAACAACAAACAAAATAAAACGACATACCGACGAGCCATGCTCCCCATTAGTCATGTTGAAGGTAAATTCCGTTGTTATTACAGCAATTTGTTAAAAATATACGTTTCAAGATCAAGGAAAGTTGAAAATTTCTATAATAATTTTGTTGTGTTTCATTGTTGCCTGCAATACCTGTTCTTTTTGGCTTTTCAATTGCTGTTGAATACGATCGCCTGCATAAACATTTTAACCCACAAATTGAAGTAACCGTATCTTCAACGATATGGGCAAAACGATCCATGGAGTATACCATTTTGCCTTACATAAATACAATTGTGTTGTTCTGCATTACGTTCATTTCATAACTTTCTTTTTGCTTCAAATGGTTTCTAATTATGAGAACAAATTGATTCGACAATCCTTGTCGAGTGAAGACATACAGGAGGCGATAGAAGTAGTGAACGATAAAAGGATGGGATGGAAAAAAGCTTAATACGTTCAATGTTCCTCAGGCTACATTGTGCGCCCAGGAAAAAATGGTTTCACTTCAAAAATTCATTTAATAATGATCTGAAGCCAAGATTAATCGGACCTAGGATCACGTATGTTTGGCCTGACTACGTATGATTTAAAGGAATTAGCATACAAATTTGCCGAGCACAGTGGATGCAAGCACTAATTTAATAAAAATAAAAGTTGAGGGAGTTGGCAGAAATAATTCGAACAACGACAATTATTTTAAATATTTTACCTTATTACAATAACTTTATTATAAATCAGTAAAAGTAAGAAGTATAAAATAAATTAAAATAAAATGTGAAAACAAAAAAAAAAGCTTTAGATGTGGCAAAACAAATTTAATATTATCATAACAAATAACTTTACAAAATATAATAATAATATATAAAATATAATATATAAAAAAATAAAAATATAATAATAAAATACGAAATGTTGGAGATATACAATAAAGTTTAGAAATAAGTATGAATTGTGAAGAATACTAAATATATCGTAAATCGCATTATGAAGACATATAGTCGGTTAATATTTCTTGAAAATTTTAAAAACTACTGAAACTTTAAACCATTTTATTTGTGCTTATGATGCAACGTCGGTTGGAGATTAAATATAATAATATAGTTAATCAGACTGCAGTGAAAAACAAAAACCACTAAAGAATAAAGAATTAACTATAGAATAACGTTCTGTAACTTCAAAGATAAAGAACAATCAGAAACGGCCATTACCCGTAGATAAATTTTTTCATTGAAATATAAAAAATTTTTGAGATTAATTGTTATCCTTCAAGTAGGTCTAAGAAAACGGATACAGTTTTTACCCAAAAACGTTTTACTATTGATCTAATTCACTTACGAAGATATGTCTCATTCACATATATTTTCAATATAATATATAATGAAGTAATCTTTCATGTTCGTTAATTTTTATTTTAGTACTTACTGTAAACAAGTATAGCATGGCTTATTTTAACACCAAAAATGAATTGTCGCCAGTGAATAACCCAAAAAAAGTTAAAAAGTTAAAAAGAATTAATTTCGGATTTGTATATGTGTACTGTAGGTAGAAGAAGGGAAACTAAAAAGGTCGTTAAGCGAAGGCAACGTGGATGGCCACAAATATTGCCAAAGACAGGTCCATAGTGACAACAGTAAAACTGAATAGACTGTTTAGGATCCCGGCGGTGTGTATTTCTATAGTGAAAAAAAAACGAACTGTTATTAGAAGGAGTATATAAAGAAAAGAACAATTGAGGTGGGCAGAACAACTTTCAAATAATTTGTTTTGAAGCACAGATTTACGATTAACCATTGACTAATTGAACGCTTTGATAACACTGGCATAATTATGGTTTTGAGTTGTTCCGCTAAGGCAACAATAAGTGATTTGGTGAAAATTTACTAGAACAATGAGAAAAGAAGATAAAGAAGCATATTATAAAAAATAAAGTAGCGTCATTTGCAAATAAGATTATTGGTCAATATTTTGTATTCCAATAAGGAGACGATTCTACATATCCAACTAAGATATGTAGACCAGCAAGGGTCTACATTCTTGCTGGAACAGAAAGCAATAAGAGTTGAGCTAAAAAATAATGGAATGGCTCAGTCAAAGTCCTAAGTTTTCCCTGTTTTAGCTTTTGTGGAGAAAAAAGTTCGATACCCACGAAATACTGAGCAGCTCTGAGCTTCTTTACAAGAAACGTTGTTGGAAATAGTGACCGATTATTTAGAGAAATTAATTAGAAAAAATCTTAAAACTTGCTAAACCGCGTTGAACATAAAGGAAAGACGTATTTATGGCATTAAATTATAAATACTTGTTTCTATTTTTTACTTTTAAATATTCCTTGCAAATTCAATGATTAGTTTTGATAAAAATCTCCATATACAATATACATAAAAAAACAATAAACAATATTTCGATCACATTTTAAAGTAATTTAAAATTCGATAGTTTAATAACTCATTTAAATAATATTTTATATTATATATTACGATATATTTCTGCCAAAAAAATCCAATTTTGGTAATAAGTAACCATATCCAGTATTTGTGCTTCACATTCTCGGTATATATACCAATTTGTCAGTATTATTAGAACCATCAAATGTACTGCAAACATATTACATTTATATACATTTAGGAGTAATATATAAATAATACAATAATTGTCAAACTATTTTTTCTTACTAAATATAGTTTTATTTTGCTGTATAGGACTAATAACAATAACAATAATAGTACGAGTAATAATAATTAGGATAATGATAATGAAAACAAATTTCTTCCAATACGTCAGTTTTAGGAAAATAAACGGTAGGTTTCATTCCCGGATACAAGTGATAAATGCCATAAGAAAATCGAAAACCAAACGTGACAGAGGATACACATCTTTAGTGTTAAAGATTGGAGAAAGCTAAACTATTGGGTCTGGGAAAAAGTTCGTGGCGTTTTTTCAGTAAAATTCAACTGGTCCCCGCATGGCGCGTGGACGAATTCATTTAAACCGAATATGCTCCATTATTATCGACAATGTTTCGCCATTTTTTTGGTAGATCCATGATCCCATCGGTGAAAAACTTCTGTGGTTTCTGGTCGAAAAACTGAATCAAGTAGTTTTCACAGGCTTCTTTTGAAACCAACTTAATTCCATTGAGAGAGTTCTGCAGAGATCGAAACAGATGATAGTCAGAGGGTGCTATATCCGGACTGTAAGGTGGGTGCATCAAAACTTCCCAACCAAACTCTCTCAATTTTTGACGGGTCATCAAAGAAGTGTGTGGTCGGGCGTTGTCATGATGGAAGACAACACCTTTCCTATTAATCAATTCGGGCCGTTTTCTTTCAATCGCCTGGCGTAATCTCTCTAGTTGTGCACAGTAGAGTTGAGAATCAATCGTCTGACCAGTTGGAAGTAGCTCGTAGTGGACGATTCCCCTCCAGTCCCACCATACACACAGCATCACTTTTTTTGGCGTCAATGTTGGCTTAGCGAACGCTTGTGACGGCTCACCATCCTTTATCCACGATCTTTTACGCTTCCGATTATCGTACGTAATCCATTTTTCATCTCCGGTTATTAAACGTTTCAGAAACGGCTCGATTTCATTCCGTTTCAGCAGCGCATCGCAGATGTTAATTCGGTCCATCATGTTTTTCACGCTCAACTCATGAGGAACCCATACGTCAAGCTTTTTTTTGTAACCAGCTTTGTGTAAATGGTTCAAAACAGTTTTGTGGTCAATGCCTAGCTCCATGCCAATATCGACACTGCTGATATGCTTATCTTGTTGGACTTTTTCAAGAATTTCATCAGATTTTTCAGTGATTGGACGACCGGAGCGTGACTCATCTTTCACATTGAAATTTCCAGAACGAAAGCGAGCGAACCATTTCCGCGCAACAGATTTCGATAAAGTACCTTCACCGTACACAGCACAAATTTTATCACAAGCCTGCGCAGCGTTCTTCCCCTTATCATAATAATATTGCAGAATATAGCGAAATTTCTCATTATTCTTCTCCATTTTCAAGTGCGAATAACTTTCCAACCACTGCACCGATTACAATGTTTCTACGCTCAAACTAACGTTCGGAAGGTCATCTAAAAAACGAGCCGTCGGTGGTGTCGCTGTGACTTGTTGTTCTTTAGTTATCGGCAACCAATGCCATCTATCGGGAAAAACGCCACGAACTTTTTCCCAGACCCAATATTATAATAATTGGATTACTGTCGTCCGGAGGGTGAACGTTTTTTAAATTTTTATACTTACTTATTTTCGCGCAGCTCACTAGTCTCGTTATAAGTCCCGTTAAACGGGAATTTCTATTTCCATGAACAGATAATACTATGGCAACAATAATTTCCTGAAACATTAATATCTAGTAATTAATAAAAAAGAATTATATGATTATAGCAATATAAAATTGTATCAATTAAATCAAACTGCTCTCATACCTAAAATTTAGAAAAACGGTCGACTCAAAAGTCAATAACTTGAAGAGAAAGGGTTTGAATCTTTAGCAAATACGGAAAACGTTTAAAACAAAAAGTAAAATACATTGTATACACAAAAAATTAAATTACATGTTAAAAGGCTATATATATAATCTACAATTTAAAATGAAGAATAACTAACTACTAAAACAAAATTATAAGATACAGCACACAATGGAAAGATGTAAAGAATCTATTGGCTGATAAACAGTAAGGATAAAATAAACCATTAAGTGATTAGGGATATGTTAAAATGTCTAAAGAAATACAGTTTTTTCATGATAAAAATGTAAAATAAAATAGAGAAATTATTATAAAATAGGAACTCATTTAATAAAATAAAAAGTGGATTCGGACTATGAAAAAGTGTGCAAGACATATTTTGGTAATAAGTAACCGAAGCAAAAGAAGTAAAATGAAATCCCAAGGACTCAGACAATTTATTTTTTAATTAAATATCGTCATGTCATTATTGCACATACAATTTAATTTCAAAAATTGTGATAAAATTTTTTAATAATTTTAAATAAGTGAAATATTCTTATACATACAGACTTTCGTAATGAAAACTAATTTAAATCATTTAGTTACTTCTCATTTTGTCATGTTAAAATAAGTTATAAACTTACACATATTAGGTTAAAATAATAAAATTGTGCATCAATGCAATTGATTGCACGTTGGTACTGCATGTTGAAACCTAAAATAAGAAAAAGGTATAATTATTTAGAAACATATTTAATAATAAATATATATAATATATAATATACAATACACAATATAATATATAATATTCACCGTTAAATTTAAAACAAGAAAACGTAGGAATAAAACTCCAATAATAATTACACAAGAGAAATTGTCCAGAAAATCACTATACGATACTCATTACAATATCATGCAAGACATAAATACTAATAAAAAATTACCATACCAACTGCTAAAAATGAAGCAATGGTTTGCAGAAATAGTAGGATTTATTTTGACAATTCAAGACGATGTAATCGCCACAAAGGACCATAGAAAACATATAATTAAAGAACCTTTAGAAAATAACAATTGCAGACAATATCATCAATTCAGAAAAACTACAGAACATACGAGGGAGCGTTTTTATATTCGCGGAATGAGCGGGTTGTAGAGGGGTGAGTAGGCGTGGGGGCGTGGCCTGTGCAGCGACTCATGATTAGTATAAATACGAAGTTTCATTGTTATTAGACAGTTAGTCTTTGAGCTATCGTCAACCAAGTAACATAATCAGGAGTGAAAAGTGAAATATGGAAAAAATCGAATATCGTGCCGTTATAAAGTTCCTTACCAGGCAAGGAAAATCAGTCGCGACCATAATGAATGAGATGTCATTGGTTTACAGCGACTCTTGTCCAGGAAAAACCATGGTGTACAAGTGGCATAGTTTATTTAAACAAGGTAGGGAATCCCTTGAAGACGACCCGAGGCCGGGCAGGAGCATTGAGGTGACCACGCCAGCACTTATCCAGCAACGGTATTTTGGGACTCGGAAGGAATATTGTTGATTGATTATAAAGATAAAGGTGTTTCTATAACCGGAGAATATTACGCTTCAATATTAGAGCGACTAAAAGAAGCCATTAAAGAGAAAAGACGGGGAAAATTGACAAAAGGTGTTCTGCTTTTGCACGACAACGCGCCCGTCCACAAGAGCCGCATTGCGTTAGCTGCCCTGGCTAAGGTGGGCTTCGAAATTGTGAATCACCCACCCTACAGCCCAGACCTGGCCCCGAGTGATTATTACCTGTTTCCGAAAATGCAAAAAGAGCTGCGGGGTAAAAAATTTACTGCCGATGATAAAGTCAAGGAGGCAGTTTCGGCGTATTTTGCAGATAAAGAGAAATCATTTTTTTATGAGGGTATAAATAAATTAATTGAAAGATGTGAAAAATGTATCCGTCTTGCAGGTGAATATATTGAAAAAGAAAAATAATTTGGTTATTTTATTTCCACCCCTTGTCCCCCATTCCGCGAATATAAAAACGCTCCCTCGTATAACAGGAGGGTGTAAACTGTTTGATAAGGATTAAAAAACGAAAAACAATATTGCTACAAAAATTATATACCAAGAATTTCTAAATATCAACTCGCAAAAACTAACACGCTATATAAAAAATACACTCCAGAAAATATTTGTAATTGAATTAAAAGGGCTTTGGAATCAAGAAACAGTAACCATAGTACCGATTGTGACGTCATTAAGAGATATTACAACAAAATAATTTCTCCATCACATACAAACTATGGAAATAAGTCCATATATACACAAACATACAAAAAGCAGTCTTTATAAAAACAACCAACAGCAATAGTCAGAAACTTTCTCAATAGACAATCGAAGATTTCATAATCTGACTAATATTCGTCATTTGATCAACAAAATCGCAGTTATGATTTGTATGACAACTTTTAAATGGGCAGTCAAACCATCATAAAACTTCTAGTAAGTACCGTTTTGTGATGGATAATAAAGTCGTACAAAAAGTTTATTGATGTTAATCTGAGGAGGTACGGAAAATCTATGCCAAGAAGAAACTACAATGAATATATTATAAGACAACATTGAAAATATATGCAGACAACATCACAAAATAATCATTTGTAGATTAGATAGTGTGTGAGAGTGGACTAGATTTTGGCTTAGCGCAGACAGATAAGTTAAAAAAATTTTTAATTTATGTATATACTCTCAAATACGGAATATTTTATGTATAAAGTTGTTGTGTACATACATACATAAATATTTTTTCTATACAACTGTTCGTAAATTAGAATCATTTCTTTTATTTTTTATTGTAATATTACTTTGTTTGGGCTCCTGCTACTTCTTACGTTTTATTGGAGAGCGGTTAATGCGGTGAGGTCGAACAACCGCCGTCCTTGTGCTCAATATATACTGCCGAAACTTTTGCCATTCTTAAAGCCTTAGCGTATGCCGTATTTTAAATAAAATACTATCTATCACGGTTGTATTTAACTGACAATCTGCCTTCATTACAATTCAAAATTTTTGAGATTCAAATGAGAAAAGCTGTATAATTAAAAACGTTTTCCACTGTAACTATTATCTTTAACATAATGATGGTCCAACAAAGTTCGTTTGGATCGTGTTTAAATACATTATCATACTATAAGAAACGAATAAGGACTGAATGGGAATTCAGAGGTAGCAAGCTGGAAGCCTTAAAGAAGCTAGGCATGTGTTTCTTCGAAGAACATTAGCGAACCGACAGAAAGTACAGGAAAACTCTGTTTTTTGTTGATTTTTGCCAAGGCTTTCGACAGTATAAAACAGTTAAAGCTGTGGAAAATAATGGAATACCGTCAAAGTTAGTATAACTGGTGAAAGCACTGTATGGTGAAGCAATTTGTTTGAATGACGAAATATAAATAGGAAAATATGTTGAACATGCTGTTGTATATGCAAGAAGTTGGCTACACATTTCTTTGAGCTTCTTTATGCGTATGCCAAGCATTGGGGGCGTCTTGTTTTGAATTACACTAAGGAAGTGTGATTTTAGGTATAGAAGTTGATGTTATATACCATATGTGGGCAACAACCGGCCCGCCGTAAGACTTGATTCAGCCCGCGAAACATTGTCGTATTATTTCATGTCTGATATCTATCGTAAAAATTATGAACACTTCTTTAAAACACTACTTTTAAACGCGACCCGCGAACGTATTTGCACATTAAAGTTTGGCCCACATGTCAAAGGTTGCCCATACCTGTTATATACGAACATTAACATCGCAGTTTTATTTTAATTCAAGATGGATAATAATACCCATCGCTAACACCAATACCTCCACAAACGGAGATGTTGAAGGTAATAATAGTAATGTTAACGTAAATATGGAATTAATTGACAGTTGTGAAATAAATACAAATACACAGTCCTTTGCTTCAGTTGTAAAAATAAACGTGAACAGTAATATACATTTCCGAAAATGTAATATTGAATGAGATAAATGCGATATTCAAAAGAACGATTATATTATCAGTATTGGTAACCTAGTAGGCCTCAAAAACATACTGTTTTTCTAGCATATCAAATAGTAGAATATGTATTTACTTATCGTCAAAAGATCTCGTTGATCTTTTTTTAATTAATATAATTTAAATAATCTAATCGTATAATTATTGCCCTTATATTGATTAGAAGTTTTCTAATTATTCGGCCACGTTCATTTTTTTTATGAATACATGTCACCTTGAGTGACATAAAAGCAAGATGGTTGGCGTTGTCTCTTTTAATCTATTACATTATATGAATTAAGTATCTTCCTTTACACTATTTAGAAGTTCAACTTTGAATTAGTAATTGTGATTATTTTTATTGGAATGGTTAATTACAATTTTTGCATAATTTAAATAATCTAATCGTATAATTATTGCCCTTATATTGATTAGAAGTTTTCTAATTATTCGGCCACGTTAATTTTTTTTATGAATACATGTCACCTTGAGTGACATAAAAGCAAGATGGTTGGCGTTGTCTCTTTTAATCTATTACATTATATGAATTAAGTATCTTCCTTTACACTATTTAGAAGTTCAACTTTGAATTAGTAATTGTGATTATTTTTATTGGAATGGTTAATTACAATTTTTGCGACTATGTTGGAATATTATGAGTCAATTGTATGATTTATTCTTGATGGAATAGCTAAATAGGTTGATAAAAGAACTCGACACGTGATCGAAAAATTCAGGTTGGAGTAATCTTGGCATTTTATTGAAGGGACGATCTTAATCTAAAAACTAACCTAAAAGCTTTGTAATTCATAATAGTATAATTCCTTACTTTGTTTTTTCTACATTAAATTTAGGGTTTTTTTCTACCTGCCGCTATCTTTGGTAATTTATTAATTGTCGAACGGGCAGAGTGATTGTGTATGTGAAGAGCCCACACTCATCTAAACAAGAAGGCAGAGCTTAATCTGCAGACGTAAGGTTTAGCTCGTAAGTCCATCGCTGAGATATTGGAGTACTAAAACGTGGGATAAAAGACATTCTTACTATTATTATTTTCTATATTCGTTTATTGTTAATGTTATTTGATACTTAACTGTGGTATCAACGGTTGAGTTTATATGCTACCGAACGGTTTAGTTACGGGACCATTTAAGATCGTTTAGATCCCACTGTGTGTTATTTAAACCCCAGAATAAATTTAAGAGCAAGGAAGTTAACAGAAAATAGTATTAGTAATAGTATTAGTAATAAGTATTAACTCGATAGACTTTTGTTATTAAAAAAATACATTCACTAATCTATTAGCTTCAACTTTGTTAATCAAGGGCCTCGTTAACATGTAGTTCAGAATTTATCAGTAAAATATTGGGCTTACTTATTTGTCAGTTGTAACTTTAATAAGGACTCGCTGTACGGTCAGCAATAATTATTTATTTTTGCTCATTAACAATTAATTAATTTATCATCAGCCAATTACGATAGTTTTTTAAATTCACTTAGTCTTTTATTTCGCTCGTATTTTTTTTGTTGTTGTTAGGAAGTGAAAACGTGGCACGTATACTATTAAACTTTTCTTTTATACCACAAGTGTGAACCAACTATATTAACTGGAGGGAATTATTATTTATATACAACCATGCTCAGATGTATTAGACACCCCAGGTAAAAATCCTTATTCTCGGTATTATCCAAGTCTGACGGAAATTAACCGTAAAAATAGTTAATGGTATTTACAGAAATGCGTTTTTGAATACGCTAGTTAATTCTCTATTGAAAAGAATGGGTGGAAAGGGGAAATTGAGGATTTTAGAAATTTAGTGTCATTCTAGCAGTGTGTGAGCAACGTGCGTTTGTGAGTTTGTGGTAGAGATCAATTAGATTATCCTATTTTTTCACGTTGTGTCAGTTATTTGTTGAAGAAAAATGCCTAAAACACGCGAGTTGTCGGTAGGGGAACGCGCCCAAATAGTGCTACTGCATTCCTAGAAGTTATCAATAGCTGCAATTGCAAAAAAAAAATGTTCGCGATCTGCAGTCCGTACAACCATTAGTCGCTATCAGGAGGGTGGGTCGTTTGTTAACAGCCCAAAAAGTGTCAGAAACCCTGTACCTCGATTAGAGAAGACAGAATTTTACAAAGACTGGCTCTCAGTGATAGGAAAAAATCGTCGAAACAGCTCGCCAGTGAGCTGAAACAGCGTTATCGGGTAACAGTTTCTGCGCAAACAGTGAGAAGGCGTCTCCAGCGTGCTGGTTTACGAGGGTGTAAAGCGCGACGTAAACCGCTTTTAACTGACGCTCATAAAAAGAGGCGGTATTTATGGGCTAAAACATGAAAATTGGACAATCGAGAAGTGGTCGAAGATTCTTTGGTCTGATGAATCGAATATCGAGGTATGTACATAAGTACATCTTCATGACTAATATTCTTATCGTTGTATGCAATTCAGTCTACATGTAACATTAAACAAAATTAATCCTGTCTAAGTGCTAACTTTCTTCTTTTGCCTGGCAGCTTTGGGGACTACCTGGGACGCTATACGTTTGGCGTAGGCAAGGGGAAGCTTATGAACCACAATGTATCATTCCCACAGTAAAATTTGGAGGTGGTAGTATCATGGTTTGGGGTTGTATGTCTGCATACGGTGATGGAGAAGTGTACCTGTGAGATGGCCGGATGAATAGCCAACGCTATTTAGCCATGTTGGAGGAAGTATTAGAACCGTCTGTGCTAAAACTATTCGACCAGGATATTCCACAATACATTTTTCAGCAAGATAATGCGCCCTGCCACAAATCGGGAGCTGTAATGCGTTGGTTCGAGGAAAACACAGTGGAGGTATTGGATTGGCCGTCACAAAGTCCCGATTTGTCGCCCATTGAAAATTTGTGGCGGATCTTAAAAACTAAGATCACGGAACATAAATGCCTGTCAAAAGCAGAATTATCAACAAAAATTCGCGAAATATGGACTGCAATACCACCGGCAGAGTGTTACAATTTAATAGCAAGTATGCCTCGACGAGTGCGAGCTGTCATTAAGGCTAAGGGCGGAGCGACAAAATATTGAGAAATTGTACTATATTACTAAATAACACTTTGTACATAATTTTCACAACAGTTTTATTTTCCTCACCTCCCTTTTGACTAAACAATATGAACTATATATGTATGTATGTACATAAATTCATAAGGTGTCTAATACATTTGAGCATGGTTGTATTTATATTAGAGATTTGAACAGTAACGTAAGCGTTTCTTTTTTTAAATACTTATTCAATATTATCTTCTTATATATCGTATATTACCGAAAGTTATTGAACACATACAATAAACTTGTATAGAGATTAACTTTTTTTCTTAATACTAAAGGAACCCTCTTTTTAGTTCTGATCTTAAGTGATTAACGAACGTCTTTTTTTTATCCGTCTTTACTTGAGTACTAATACACAACAATATTGTGCCGTCCTTTTAGAACTTATTAACAGGGAACCCTCCTCCCCACTTTCCGAAACTATTCTTTCGAGCTAGTTTAGCAGTAAGGAACACGGGCGTTTATTTTTATCTTATTAAACACAGGACGGGGTGTTACAAATTCTCTTGTGCTTTCTTAATGAACTTTCTTTCCAGTATCAAATTCCATCTGTAAGGTTTTCTTCAGTGCACTTATCCATGAATTTGAACTCATTGTAACAGTTCTGTATTGCCCTTATGTAGAATCTTTGGACGTCTATTTCGCGGTACAATTTCAATAGCTCAGGATATTTTTTCAATCCGCACTGCATATCACTTTTTTTCGATAAATTTGGCTATTCGTAAAAGCATCGCATGCTTATTTTTCACAAATAAATGAAACTATGAAGACGATTTACCGAATTCTTGTGCTTACAATAGAGAATTACCATATAAAAATGAGTATATGGAAGCTTTTGTGACATTCGATGTTCGATTTCGATTCAATATTTAGCAAATTCTTTTATAGTTGTATAATAATAATAACAATTTTCATATTGTTACTCTAGTACTCTAGAGTTTTAGAGTTTTTAACGTTGTTAAATAGAAATAATTACGCTTTATCATAGCCATACGTTCACATTTGATGATATTAAACATTCACCGAGTGTACGAACACTATTGTGACTGAGTGTGGTGTAGTATGTACATACACCAACTCAATACGCAATGACAATCTTTCAATCCGCCGTTTAAGAGGTTAATAATTAATTTGTACTTGAACTAACTTTTTAAAAACTTTTTGTAAGCCAAATAGACAATTAACTAGCCTCTAAATCTAATAGTAATTGTTAGCAGTTAAAAATAATGTTTTTATAATAGCACTAGTTTTATTAATCGAATTGGACTTCTAAAAAAATATGTCGTATTTTCTGTCTAATTACTCTGATTAAGAGAGAGAAAGTTTAGTTGTGATTAATACGTATCGTATAATATAGACAATAATAGAAGTATATTTAGGAAATAAAAATTTATGGTTTGAAAAATTTAC